>BLKR01000618.1:0-47500 GCA_011170035.1 Teleogryllus occipitalis | reverse complement strand
AAACAACTGTAATTCAATAAGTACTCATCACAGCTTCGCAAACTGAAATTTGGAATAATAATGAAGGAATGTCAGAAATGATGTGAAATTCTAATATACTAATTAAAGACGATTATTTGAGATTTCCATATTTATTTCCCTCAAAATTTACTAAAATGAACTGGGCGCCTGAATTTTAAACTACATCGTTGTTAATTATTCGTATTAAGTGAGCCTTATGTTTGTGTAACCTCTACATACAGACCATAACTGGGTACAAAAGGCCTTTTCCACATGCTCAAATAAACACGGGAAAAGTCCTTTGTAAAGTTTGAGAGCGTTTGAAACTTTATTCTGCAGCGGACTTCCTTTGATGTCATACTACTTCAACACACAAACGCACATGTAATGAAGCGAATAAAAGCGGGGAGATTGGCAAAGGGAATATATGAGTGCCTGAAACACCTTTTTCGCTATGCGAGCGTGGGGTTTTCGTTTGACTGAGAAGAAACATTTGGAGAAGAATGGTGTCGACATTCACTGGCGCATTAGACTGGAGAGGAAAACGAAATAAGACAGGAGATGAACTACGATAAAATTAATAGAAGTTAGAAAAGAAAGTAAACTGACTCTATATGAAGGAGGATGATAACAAGGACGGATCAAGTGATTGGAAAGAAGCAAGGAGGAAATTCATTTAATTTTTGAATAAAAAAAGATGATATTCCAACATATTTATTTATTTATTTATTTATTTATTTATTTATTTATTTATTTATTTATTTATTTATTTATTTATTTATTTATTTATTTATTTATTTATTTATTTATTTATTTATTATTTTAGGAAGAGCTTTCGACAGGTAGAATTTCTGATTTCTGGACAGCACATCCAATAATTAAGGCTAATCCGTCGAAAGTGGCTCATTTTAAAAATTTAATTTAATTTAATTTCGTCAAGAAAGAGTAAAAACTGTGTTACGTAAGCGGAGGAAAATCTGTGCACGTTTTCTTTAGCTACAAAATCCCCAATCCACCATTTTACGATACTTAGTTGAATAATGACTAAAAGCACCAACAAAGCATGGTTAGCAACATTTACAAAATATAAATTTTCGTTCCCAAGTAATTGAAAACTTATTTTGATTGGTAAAGGAACTGCATATTTTATTTTACAATATTGATAACCAAATATTAAACCCATATCTCCCGTGCCCTAATCGTATTGCAACTAGCAAAAAGAGCTCAACATACTCAAAGTAAAGTTACATTTACGTCCAGAAGCAGAAGGGGCTATGACCGCAAAAATGTTGGTAATGACACCTTAAATTCAAATAATTGGAATGACCCCAACACAACACCAATAAACCAATATTCAGTAAACACGAACAGTCGACTCCGGTTATAGTGAACTTGGATATGGTGAACCCTCAGTTATAATAAAGTTAAGTCATTGGTCTCATTTCATTTACGTTACAAATAAGCATATGAAGATTCGGTTATAGTGAACTTCAATCTCGGTTATAGTGAACGTAGGAAATGCGTCCTAGAAATCCAGTGGATATCATATGTAATAAGGCAAGATGAAGGGCCTTTGGAGAGTGGGACAGTATTCCAACACTGGCATTGAAAGATGTCAGGACCACATTTTGATACTGAGAGACAGAGGACAATGCATCATCAAGTATAGAGAGAGCACGAATTCTAGAGAAGGATATAGAGAAATGAGTAATGAAAAATGTACGAAGCAAATAGTTGAAAATAATTGATTTTTAAGGACAAAAATATATTGAAATTTTCAGTTCGTGTTGTTAATAAATTTTGCTGACTCTCTATATTAATAAAATCAATCCTTATTCTGAAATTCTATTTAATTTTGATATTATCGGATATAGTGACCCTCTGATTTAGTGAACCCAATCTGTAAGTCCCCAGAAGTTCCCTATAACCGGAGTCGATTTCGGGATTGGGCGTAGCGGGGTTGGGCGTAGCGGGGTTGGGCGTAGCGGGGTTGGGCGTAGCGGGGTTGGGCGTAGCGGGGTTGGGCGAAGCGGGGTTGGGCGTAGCGGGGTTGGGCGAAGCGGGGTTGGGCGTAGCGGGGTTGGGCGTAGCGGGGTTGGGCGTGGCGAGTATTGGCACGGCGGGACGGGCCGTGGGTGGGCGTGGTGTGGCGTGTTGTGGGAGAGGCGTTCTGGGAAACGAGGCGAAAGAGGAAGTGTCAGAGAGAGAGGCAGGAACTGGAAAAACGGGGACAGCCCGAATGGGAAGAGTGAGGGCGCGGAGGGCCGCGAGGGGTGCGTTGGCCGTGGGAAGGAGCATCTGTCCAAACGCGGCCCAGACCGCGCTTCGAGCCACAGTTCAACAGCGTCCGCGGATGCGCAGGAGTTTTCTCCAGCCCCTGCCCATCCACACGCGATATTCGCAAAGAAGCGCCAAACCAAATTCTGAGATTGCTCACCTCTAGGTGAGCGAATTTCTGGCTTCCAAACAGCAGATATATGACTAAGTCATTGAAAGCTGCTAATATAATAACACGTTGACCACGATAATCCCAGGGCACCATCCCAGTCATGGCGTTATTTAAGTCCCCGACTGGACTCCCAACATGGGCGGAAGTGCATATACTTGTGTGTGTGTGTGTGTGTGTGTGTGTGGGTGTTTGTTGAGGTGGGGATGTAAAGGGAGAGAGGGGCAACGAAGAGGAATGAAAGATATCGCGCTGTCCGTGGCCCGATTGTTAGGATTCAGTTCCAGCATTCGCTTCGTATTGATCGGAGCAACCAAAAAAACTGCCAATTAGAGCAGCCGGTCATTAGAATGCTCCTTGAGATTGCGATCAACTTGATCTAGCAAAGATATAGGTTGGGAAATCCGCTACCACCGAGACTCAAGCACTAGGACTAGGAAGGATGGCTGCAGTCAGCGGCAATGCTGGCTCTAAGCACAACTCAGAGAGTGCGGCGTTCCTGGGCGTGGATCATGGGCGTGGGAGTCAGGTGTGAGCGTGAGCACTGGGCGTGGGCAGAAGGCATGGGCGTGGGGCGTGGGAATGGGCATGGGGCGTGGGACAGGGACAGTAGGCGTTGGCATGACCGTAGGCGTGGTCGGCGTGGGTGGTCGGGGGTTCTGAGCGCGAGCGCTGGAGGCTCATCGTGAGTGTACTGTTGGTTGTGAGCCTGAGCGTGTGGGCTGGGGCGGTGAGAATAGGCGATGTGCATGGGGTGTGAGCGGTGGTCGTTGATAGTGAGCGTGGGTGTATGGCGAGGGCTTCAGGCGTGGATAGTGGTCCTAAGCGCGAACGTGGGCAACTGGTCGTAAGTGAAAGCTTGGGGGTGCGTACGTGGGGAGCATGCGTAGGCATGGGCGGCGGGATTGGGCGTGGGCAACCATCCCGAGGCAAGCGCGGGCGGCGTATCGTGAGCGTGTGCTTGAGTGTGGGCGTGGGCGTGGGCGTAGGCGTGGGCCTGGGTGTTGGGAGCGAGCGGTGAACGTGGGCATGGGCATGGGTGTGGGCGGCGTGTGGGCGTCCGTCCCGAGCGGACCGGGGCGTGGGCGTGGTGTGTGGGTGTGGGCATGGGCATGGGGCGTGGGCATGGCCATAGGGCTTGAGACATGAGCGGCGGGCGATGGCATGAGCGTGGGCGAGGGCGGCGTAGGTGGGCATCGGGTTGGGTGAGAGGCGTGGGCATGGCCATAGGGCTTGGGACATGAGCGGCGGGCGTTGGCATGAGCGTGGGCGTGGGTGGCGTAGGTGGACGTCGGTCCCGAGCGGACCGGGGCGTGGGCGCGGTGTGTGGGTGTGGGCATGGGCATGGTGCGTTGACATGGCCATAGGGCTTGGGACATGAGCGGCGGGCGTTGGCATGAGCGTGGGCGTGGGCGGCGTAGGTGGGCGTCGGTCCCGAGCGGACCGGGGCGTGGGCGTGGTGTGTGGGTGTGGGCATGGGCATGGTGCGTTGACATGGCCATAGGGCTTGGGACATGAGCGGCGGGCGTTGGCATGAGCGTGGGCGTGGGCGGCGTAGGTGGGCGTCGGTCCCGAGCGGACCGGGGCGTGGGCGTGGTGTGTGGGTGTGGACATGGGCATGGTGCGTTGACATGGCCATAGGGCTTGGGACATGAGCGGCGGGCGTTGGCATGAGCGTGGGCGTGGGCGGCGTAGGTGGGCGTCGGTCCCGAGCGGACCGGGGCGTGGGCGTGGTGTGTGGGTGTGGGCATGGGCATGGTGCGTTGACATGGCCATAGGGCTTGGGACATGAGCGGCGGGCATTGCCATGAGCGTGGGCGTGGGCGGCGTAAGTGGGCGTCGGTCCCGAGCGGACCGGGGCGTGGGCGTGGTGTGTTGGTGTGGGCATGGGGCGTGGGCATGGCCATAGGGCTTGGGACATGAGCGGCGGGCGTTGGCATGAGCGTGGGCGTGGGGCGTGGGGCGTGGGCGTGGGGCGTGGGCGTGGGGCGTGGGCATGGGGCTTGGGACTTGAGCGGCGGGCAATGGCATGAGCGTGAGCGTGATCGACGGAGGTGGGAGCCGCAGGCACTGGAGGTTCATCGTGAGCGTGCGCTTGGGTGTGAGAGTGAGCGTGGGCTTGGGGATGGGCGTGGGGAGCGGTCCCGAGGCGAGCGTGGGGGGCATCGTGATCGTGCACTTGGGTGCGGGCGCGAGTGTGGGCGTGGCATGTTGCGCCGTCGCGTGGCCTGGGGAGGCGACGGGGCGTCTATCGTGGTGGTCCGGCTGCTGGTGAGACCGGCGGCGGCGCCTTCGGAGCGGTGGCCCCCGCGCCCCTTAATTGAAGGCCCGGGGACCTCGTTTAGGCGCCAGATGGCTGGGCGCGCGTCGCCCGCGCGGGAAACCACAACGGAGCCCCCGAACGACAATCATCAACCACGTCCCGGCAGCCGCAACTGGCGTATAATAAATCCCAGTTTGGATGAAGGCTCTAAAGTGCCTGGAGTGGTAAATAATGTAATTTTTTAAAGTGCCAATTTAGGGTGAGGAGGATGTGTGTCTTCGTCTCACGGTCGTCTGACTACTGTCATCACCGCAACACGTCGAACGGGATGACGAGGAGAAGGTGGCCAAGCAGACCCATATGGCCGTTGGGGGCCTTTTGTTTGTCAGTGAGTTATTTTTAGAACTAGAAGCACGAATTGGATTTAAGAAAAATCAGTTACAAAATTCAAATCTCATGGAAATATACAAACACACTTCAGTGTTCAATCAAAATTCCGTGACTAATAGCGTCGCCCTTTTTTTGCTCCCAAGATGACGATGCGCACATACTTTTTGAAATTTGTATTGTATTAAGATCATCGTCTATCCAAAACGTTTCTAAAGACGTCTGCGTGAATATACAGCGCAAATCTGAAGTGGTTTGTGAAGAAAAAACGACAATGCTACAGTTATTGTTTGCCGACCATTGAGTTCACACGTTTGTACGATGGCTATCACCACTCTAACATAAAAATGTTCTGTTAAAAAATAATTCAGTAGAACAAGCAATATTTATTTTTAAAATTGATTTAATACTTATTTTATGAATGCAATTTAAAATTGCGTAAATTTATTTTGTTCATTTGTAAATGTTCTATAAATAAGAGCGTATTTTGATATTACATATTTTATTCATTTTTATTTATTTGTTACGTATTCTATAATTTTCATTGTATCTATTTGTACATATTTTGTCGTTTCATACTACATATTTTTCCGGACTGTACATATAAGAATCTCAGCTAGTCTTCTTCTACACATGCTCCGCCGCGTATTTCATCAGCCCCCACAAGAAAACTCTCGGGATATCAACCCATCGAGCTCCTTTCTATAGCCCGCAGCCTGTCACCACCGTTCGACCCGCGCTCCCGCCCCACCGCCAACCGCGCCCAGTACTTCATCTGCCTTGGAAGGGCCCGCCCTTCCCGCCCCTCCGCTTCCTCATTGGCTCCAGCGGGCGCTTCCTGCCGGGAGGCTGCGGGCTGCGGAGTGATGGGGAGGGGCGCGGCGGGGACGAGAACAGGGCGCGCTCATTTCATCATTCCATTACGCGCCGTGTTATTAGAGCGGATTCAATCAATGCTCGCACCCTCTTCGCGCCACCCGCCGCGCCGCCTCGCGCCGCCCCGCCCCGCCCCACCCTGCCCGTCCCGCCCCGCCCGCCCCGCCCCGCCCCGCCCCACCCTGCCCGCCCGCCCGCCCCGCCCGCCCCGCCCGCCCCACCCGCCCCACCCGCCCCGACCCACCCGCTCCGCCCCACCCGCTCCCACCCACTCGCCCCGCCCGCCCGCCACCTCGCCCCGCCTCGCTTCCACGCCCGCCGCCACGCCCTTGCCTCGCCACGCCCCCGATCCTCCCGCCCTGCCCACCCTGCTCGCCCCGCCTGACCCGCAGCCCCGCCCGCCCCACCCCGCCTCGCGCCTCCCCACACGCCCCACATCCACCCACACGGCACTTTGCTTCGCGGCGCGCCCCCCTCGACCACAATGGCGCGCTGCCCCCGGTGCGGGCGATTGCTGAGAATGGATATGACCGCTCGCACGGAAACAGCTGTCACTTAGGGTTCCAAATGGAGCGTGTCAGCACAGGAACATTAATAATGATTTTATGAAAGAATTCATCAGACGCCGTTCAGTGGTTTCCGTTCTGGTCTCGAATAAGGAAGGTATTTTAATCCTGTATGGGATGGCAAATTATTTTAGGGGATCATAAATTCTTAATGGAAAATGAAGCCCATGAGGAAGATCCATGCAATCACATCAACTTTATATGTTTATTTGCTTACTGGCAAAAATTTAATGGATATCTGCACATCAGTGAATTTCATATGCGTGTGATATGGCGTAGTGATGTTGTTTTAAGAGGTAAGGATCATTGGCGTTTTCTTTGGATGTGCAAGTCGTTTGTCAACGCCCAAGGAAATAAAAAAAACATTTTTTCCTTTTAATTTATTTAGATTTTTTTCATTTATTCGGTCTTCCGCCCGATCTTCGTCATAGATCGGCACCAGCGGGTCCATGCAACGCCGACAGTGTGCGAGAACAGCTCAGGCCATTGGCGAATGCCTCCAACGTCTTCAGGACGGATCGGGAGGCGGCAGCACATGCGCACGGCTTGCCCCCACTCAAGGACAAAGCGTACCAAGGCTTTGGTTCTCGGTTTAGCTCCTGCTGGAGAGCGAGCGGCCGTGATTGTGATATTCTCTGTCACACCTGGCAGCCTTTAGCAATACTCACGAAATTAGTGCAATTTTTTGATAAGGATAGTGAAAAAGTGGAACAATAGTTTTAAATAATTCCTTTCCTTCTCTTTCGTATGAAGAAAATAAACAAGTAATTGATAATGGGCGATTATGTCCTAACCTGATAATATTTTAGAATTTAATTTTTAAAACGAGAATCGAAGAATCATAAAAGCGTCGAGCATGTCTTTTTAAATACTTTAAAATGTATTAATCCAATCTTTACTCTAGAAAATACAACATCCTCATTGTTGTTATTTTGCGTTTATCTTTCCCTCATCCTTCCAACATTTTAATTTAAAATAAATAAGGATTTTGTTTCCATAATTCAATTTTACCCTAAATGTATAAGCGAAGAGAGTAGTGTGGGGGTTAACATTTTCCTTCACTGCCAACGGCCTAGGTCCAGAGTGAGGAGACGCCACTGGTAATAATATCTCGCTCTTCATCCTTCACTTCGCTAGCGCTTGATCACATTTCCCCCATACTGTTCTTTACACAATGCATAAATACTTCGGGATCACGTGTAGTGTAAATCAGTGAAACAGTATTGTTACGTCTCATTCTGATATGGCTAAGGTACACGAGGGTAAGACAAACTCAATGTGTATATTGCTTACAATTGAAAAAAATTACAACGATATTACTATTTCTCAAAGAAGGCATCGTGCTTTTCAATATACTTGGTCCAACATTGAGCGAACGCCACGATACCCCCAGAAATTGCATTTTTAATTGAGCAGAAAATCATGTACTCACAACTTCCTTGCTTGTAGGTCGGAGACAAATCTTCGGCCTATTGAAGCATCTTTAAGTGGACCAAGCATGATAATTATACGTTAGTATCTGGAAAGCTCTGGCATTTCGAAATACAAATTTTGAAGAGTTTGGACGGCGGAATGCAGATGCGCGTTCTCTTGCAACAAAAGAATGTCTTTCGACAACACATCACGGCGCTCTCTTAAGAAGAAGCTCAATATCGTGCATATGGTTTGCTACATCACCAAGAGTGACTCATCGGTTATTCAGAATCAGGGCATGGTCTTGCTCAATATTGGGATCAGTAGTGCATGAGGCATCTTCTTTTCTCATCCTGCATGCATGAATGAGGGCTTTGAATGGTTCAATCCGCTGGTAAACTCTTCGCCAAGGGATATCATTGCACGTACATTGTGCACAAAGTTTTCTAAGGATTTCAGCGTTTGGTACATATGCACATCACAAAATAATTTTAAAACAAATTCTGATGTTTTTAGTGGAAACAGATAGTGGTGCAGTGATGTTTACGTCTCAACAACTCAGGAGAATATAAATAATAACGTTAAAACTTACCATAAGTATAGTGAACGATATTATACTAAAGTTGATAAGTGTACAAAACTATAGTCAACATACAGACGTTTTGTATGAAACTGCAATTACTTATGGACTTTCCCTAATATGTCAGCCATCTCTGACCTATCTGATTTAAGTAAAATTAATTGGGGCCTTGCGTAGTCAAAGTAGATAAGTATAAAATGTTCAAAACGAAGGTTCTAATACCTAATATTACATAAATAGGTGTCTCCACAATTAAAGGACCGATGTTCGAAATATCTCCCAAGTAGCTGCTGAACTACTTACTGATTATACTGGTTGTATGTCAAGAATGCGAATTCATACAGTTTTTAGCAATGTCCCGAAAAAAATAGTTATTTATGCTCCAAGGGCTTGATAAGTGTTCCAATGATCGAGCGGCGAGAAAAGGCTAGAGGGCCTTTGTCGCCCGTGGGCTTATTGTCACTCGCGATCATTGGAACCAGTTAACGCCCGTGGTACATACATGATTTAATTTTTTATGTAATTTTAATGAATCAGATTGAATAATTACTAATTAAATAGTTGTTAATTTGACCCGGTTTGTCTTTTCATATTTCCCTCCCAAATTCCCTTTCATAATTCTTTTCATAAGAGAACGTGTAGCACCATTCACCTGTTTTCAATTTCCCTCGTGACCACAATACTCTCGATTAAGTAGAGCTATGCAGTGTATATCGAACATTGTATAACGCAATAACGCATGAGTAAAACAATAAAAAAAAAAACATTTTTGACACTTCACTCCTTTGGTTTTGCAAGACCTCATTTATTAAAGACTTCTTCAGATTTATATTCCGATTACCCACCATAAAGGTAAGGCTTTTGTTTGAGCAACAAATGCTGCTTTGCACTTGAGCTGCAATTGTAGATAACGCAATTGTACACCGCGTTAGATTGCACCGAGGGCATTGAGAAACACTTGCACGCGCTCCGCGCACTTCCACGCAATCGCCGCGACGCGTCGCCGCTCCAGCTGCCGCGCACGCATCGGCGGCCACTCTCCGACCACCCCTCGGCGGCTCCCCCGGCCAAGCACCTGCGCCGCTCCCGCGCCCTCCTCTCACCCCGCCACCCCCGCGCCCGCCGCCGACGCCCCTCCAACACCGCCCACGCGCACAGCCCCTGCCCAAACCCCCACTATTACCGCCTACACTCCACTCCACCTCCTCCTCCTCCAATTCAATGCCCGTGCCGCTGCACGCCCTCCTGTCGCCCCGCCAACCCACCCACCTGCCACAGATATCCCTCCACCACCGCCCACGTGTTCAGCTCCTGCCAACCCCTCGCCCTGCACCCACGTCACCCCTCCCACTGCCCCCGCGCGCGGACGCCTAACACCGTCACCGACTCAACCCCCTCACTCCTCTGCGACCGCCTACAATTCCACCTCCCCTCACGCTCCCGCCCGCCTTCAACCCAGCGCCGCTACGCGCCCTTTTCACGCTCCGCCACCCCACACGCCCGCCACCGATATCCCTCTAACACCGCCCACGCGTTCAGCTCCTGCACAACCCCTCGCCCTGCACCCACGTCACCTATCTCACTGCCCCTGCGGCCTCACGCGGCCGCCTAGCACCGTCGCCGAGCTTACCTACAGGCGGCTCCACACTTTCATTATTGGGCGAACAGCGAGCAACCGCTCGCCAAAGTGTGGATGAGTTGCCATCTCGAGAAGAGTGGATGTGTTGCTTGCTATTTGCCAAGTGACGAACATTTGGTGCTCGCCCTACCCTCCGCGTGTCAGTCTTTTGGACACACAAAAGGAAGCGAACATTCGCCCAACACATCAGCTGTTCGGGATTGGGCGAGCAGTAGCTGGCTGCTCAGTGAATGCTGAATGTGTGGAGACGTCTTACCCCTCTCCTGCCCCCTGCGACCGCCAACAACTCCACCTCCTCCTCCCGCTCCTTCTCCCTTCTCCTCCGCCTTCAACGCTCCCGCAGCTCCGAATAGCCCCAGGCCATCCGCTCCAGCCCTGCCCCTTCAGCACACCTGCCCGTCACCAATGCTGCTCCAACGCTGCCCCCGCGTTCTGCTCCAATGCAACCTCTTACCCGCCCCCACAAACGCCTCCCACCGCACTCCCCTCGTACCACCCTGCCCCAATCCGCACCCTAGCGCTGTCCCCGTGCAAACCTCCCATCGAACTCTTCGCCCTCCCATGCGACCGCCTCCATGTCCATCGCCATCTCTCTTCTCGCTCCAGCCCGCCTTCAACCCCCGCCCCCGCCTGTCATCCCCTCCATCCCCCGCCACCGCCACCAATGTTGCACCAACGCCCGTGTGCGCATTCTGCTCCGACGCAAACCCTCACCCGCCTCGGCGCTGCGTCTCCTTCGAATTCAGTCGCTGTCTGGAGGAGAATTCTAACGGCCGGCTGATTTGATTGGTAATTTTCCGTGGTTTCTCCGATCAACACCAGGCGAATGCCGGAGCAGAACCCTGACAAACGAGCCAGGGACAGCACGCAATCTTTCCTTCCTCTTTCTTGTCCTATCCTCACCCCTCATACACATACACACCCTAACACGCACTACACTACCACTTATGCCGGGAGCCCAGTCGGAAACGTAGAGCTTGTCCCGTCTGTGCCCCGCTGGGGGGGGGTACATGGGTGAGGGCCGACAGTAGGTCGGCGCCGGATCTCGCCATCCAGCGGGGGAAGGTCATCGCCACCGTCGATGAATAACATGCAATACACTTACGGGACTAATGACCTCTGTAGCCGTGCCCGGAATCACTAACAATCAACCAACCCGTCTCCAACTCCACTCCACTCTCCGTCCCTGCGCCCGCCTCTATGCCCTCCCTAGCGTCGTCCCCATACTTACGACCTACCCAACACTTCGCCTGCCTCTGTGACCGCATCCAACTCCATCTCCCTTCCCCCTCCCTCCCGCCTTCAACGCCCTCGCCGCCTTCTTTGCTATCTCACCCCTTGCCCACCCTTACCCCATCTAACGTCCCCATCCTACCCCTCTAGACAATATCCTACGCCACCATCTACCTCCAACGCCACTACTATTCCGCTCTTGCAATCGCCTCCAAAGCCATATTTGTCCCCTGCATTCATTACTGCGCCATATCCATCGGAACCGCTCTCTCCGTCGCACAGTGGGCGAAATACTACGGCGCTAGAACTGGATTTTTGTCGTGTGTAATGTAGTGGTTACAAATGAGCCAATATTACGAGACATATCGATTTTTTTATTGTTGGCGTTGTTTCGTTCCATACAACTAGTATAATGTTTACGTTTCGTGTATTATGTAAAACTGAGAATTATTGATTTTCAGTCATTTTCAAAGTTTCAGAAAGTTCCAAATTTGAATGCGCTTGCTGAATCACATCAAAGGAACGCCTGTTGTTTTCAAATAATGTACGAACTAATTGTGACTTAATAATGAAACGAAACTTAGGGCAAAAATATCAATATAGGATATTACATACAATTTGCAATAATCATCATCAAGATTGAATAATGTTGAAAATCTGTGCTCTTTGAGGTGTCTTTATCTTCCCATTTCTTTTCTCGAATTAAACTCTGTCGCATCATTGATTGTAAGATTAATTGCAAATGATTGAAAACTGCTTTTACGTTATATCCAGCACGTCATGTTCTCTTCTCTATTTCTGATTTTGACCGCCCAATTCCGAGCCACGCTCCACCGTGCTCTCCCTCACCAACGTACGCCACCTGATCTCATTTTCACCGATTGGGAGACTGATTACAACTTATTGCGATTACATCAGGTTTCGACCTAAACCAAGTTTCGGCCAGCATAGATTCCGACCACCGTTCCTGATTTTGACCGCCCACTTCCGCGCCTCGCCCCACCGCTCGTTCCCTCATTTTCATACGCAATCCCGCCTCGCGCGCCCGGCCGTGCGCGCGCCCCTCGCCGCGTCGCGTTGCGTCGCTGTTCTGTGCTGCGCTGCGCAGCGCAGCGCACGCCTCGCGTTTTCCGTGCGGCTGCTCCGCGCAGCGAGCGCCCTTTGTCTGCCGAGGGCTGTTGCTGCAGCGCGTCGCGCCCGCCCGCCCGCCCGCGAGCTCCATTGCGGAGCGCCTTTAACGCGCGCCGAACGCCCTGCCGCTCAACCCCACTCTCTCCCGTTTGCAGGCAGCCAACGTCTGCGTTTGCGGCGGCGATGGTGTAACGGTTAGCGTATCGGACTGTTATACCCCAGTTCGCGGGTTCAAACCCGATCGAAGCCGTGGATTTTTAAGGGCGAAAATATCCTTCGTACGCCTTCCTTCGGAGGGGAAGTAAAGCCGGCTGTCCCATGTTAGTAAATTTACTGCATGTAAAAGATCCTCAAGCCTAAATGACGCCTCTGAGCTAAATTCAAATCGCCTGTTTCGTCGCCCAAGTAATACCTTCTTTCTCCCATTGTTGGTGAAAGGAGCGTAGCGGAATTTGCGTGGTCAGACGGAAGAGCAGGCCTCATGGCCTGAGTCTCGCCACGTAAAATAAGGCCAATTCAATTCAACGTCCCCGGACACACCAGGGATGCGACATCGATGTCGATGTTCGATGATTGAATAGAAACATCGATGTATTGAACATGGATTTATTGAAGGCGATGTTTTCGTAACATCGATGTATTTAATGTTGATTTTTAAAAGCAATGCTTTCGTAACATCGATGTATTTAATATCGATTTTTAAAAGTTATGTTTTCGTAACATCGATGTATTTAATATCGATTGATTGAAAGCGACGTTTTTGTAACATTTGTTGAAGGCAATTCTTTGGAACATCGATGTATTTAACATTAGTTTTGTGCATCAGTGTCTTGGTTCGATGTCTTTACGTGTTCGATGTATAATTTTTGAATTGGAAAAGTACCACAATAACAAAAAAATAATAATAATAATAATAACTTTCGAAAAATTTGACATTTTTCATGTCTGAGTGACCAAGAGTGAAAAATAACTTCGTCTAGTTTTTCAACGAATATAGTCATTTATTTTTGTATTATCCAATCAAAACTAAAGTTTAGTTAATTATTTTCACCATTTTTGGCCCTTAACTCTCAATTACATATTAATAAATACGGTCAATGTCAAACCACTCTATCCCTCCCTCTACCTCTACCCCGTTCGAACACAAATGTTAGATGTTATTAAACCACTTAAAAAAATTTAAAACACTGATGGTTTGGGGGAATGTATTATTACTAATATTTTCAATTTCAAGATGGATGATTTGAAAAACGACGTTTTGTTGACGATTACGTATCCGTTAGTCCACACCGGGTATCGGGGCTGTTGGGTGCCCCGCTCGATGCGTTAAGAGGGCCACATGCGCTTGGAAATTATCGACTTTTTCACAGAATGTTTTGCGAGTTTGAATATGGAAGCCGCCAATATATGAACATTTATTCTATTTCTACCCGGTAATCATAAAAATAAAAATCAATTCACATACGGCATTTAAAGTCAATTCAAGTAATTTCTTTGACTTAATTGAAACGGAAGAATTTGTTCATTGAGTATAAAAATGCATTTTTACCTTTTTTCAGCTAACGAAGAATCTGCGAAAAGTAGTTTTTTTGTTTAATTTTGTAAGCTTAGCACAATACACTGAATCACGTGCCAGCGCCGTGATATGAGGTGATTAAACCAATTTCGATTTAAATATTTTATTTTTCAAGAATTACACATGTATTTAAAACATCTTGCGCTTTGTTTAACGTTACAGATGTATTTTAAACTTTAATGTTTTTTTAAAAGATAAAAATGCGATAAATTATTTCGTACGAAGTTCTTGAAATCTCAAAAGTTTTTTAGTATAAATGATCTCAAACTGGTGCAAGTTCGGAAAAGATGGAAAGATTTTTCTCAATAACGGCTGATAAAACATTATAATATATGTTTTTCTGGGAAGATACCCTCTCTCTAAAACTAGCTGAATGCACTGCGGAATATTCTTCTCGCTGCACTTTACGACTCTAACATTTCCGTCTTAGATACACTCATTTGAAATTACAGTACTCAACGCGTTAGCTAGCACAAGGCGTGTTTTTTATTAACATGACCTAAGCAGGAAAATAATCTCAGTGCAGTACGTTTGAGTTTCTGACGCTTGTCTCTTCCGGGATAAGGCAATCAACTTAGTTTAAGTCTCATATGAGAATATGAATCAGCTCTCCGGAGATGATAGCATGAATCACTTCACAGCTGCACCCCTTGTTAGGTGAGCGTAGCTCTGAAGCAATGTAAGAGGAGAAGACAACGCTCCGGCCCTGTGCCACTGCGTCTCCCACGGACCCTCATCTCCCACGGACGAGCATCCACTCGGGCGGGCAGGGCGACCGGCGTGGTGCTGCTACGTCATCTCGTGCCAAGCCCGGGAACATCCACAAACCCTTTGAGAACGTCGAGGCACACCTTAACCTTCTTCCAATGTTTATACAGTGGCCCTTGACGGGAGGGCTGGTTATGCTAGCAGGGGCCTCACAGCAAACGGAATATTATTCTAGAAAATATGAAGCGGACAATTGCATTACGATGAGCTGGCCGCTTGCTGACTTAAGGGGTGAGCTCCTCCGGTGATGTGTCAGTGGTTGTCTTGGGTTCAGGAACGTGACCGATAGGCGGGCGCGTGCACGAGATAACTGAAGACGTGCAGAGCGCTATCGGACGTATGGAGTCATTAGCAATATTGCCGGCGCATTTCCTGGCGAATGGCACGAACCACGTTTTGAAAACACCCAGACCGGGAGCAGTAGCTCAGTGCATCAACTGATGTCACTGTTACGCCTCTGATCGGGAGGTCCTAGGTTCGAGTCCTGACGGCGGTAGGATTTTCGACTCTAGCTTGTCAGCTGGGTCGAATTCAGTCGCTATCCAGAGGAGAATTCCAGCGGCCGGCTGCTCTGATCTGTAGTTTTCTGTGGTTTCTCTGATCAACACCAGGCGAATGGCGCACCCTAACAAACGGGCCACGGACCGCGCGCGATCTTTCCTTTCTCTTCCTTCCCTCTCCCCTTACACTAACATGTACTACACTACCACATATTCCGGGAGGCCGGTCGGGAGCTTAGAGCTTGTCCCGGCTGGGGCGGTGCGCCGCTAGTAGGAGAGTCCTGGTCAGGGGGAAACTCCACTAGCCGACGGTAGGTCGGCGCCGGATCTCGCCATCCAGCGGAGGAAGATCACCGCCATTTCCCGAGAAAAAACATACCCTACACTTACGGGACTAATGAGCAAAGCAGTTCACGCACCCGGAAACAAGAAAAAAATCAATCAAGCAAGCAATCAAAAACACCCGAAAATGTCATGAAAGGGCTTCACTTGCGTTCTTATTGGTGTATCACGTTTGGTCATTTCCGTGGAAAGGATGAAAAATCGCTGTTCGTTCGTTCGCTATTCGAATACGTAGTTTTGCTCTTTCAAGTATGAAGCATGTCGATTAGACTGTTTCAATATTTTAAGAGGTTCAACAAATACTGCTTTTAGGTTAGAAGAAAGAACATTTTTGTTTCTGGAGGCAAAATTAAATTTCAAATAAAGCTGTCCAAAGAAACTGAAATCAATAATAAAGAAAATGATCTTGAGGCAAGATTAGTCTTGATTAATATTCAACCCATATTCATCAAAATATTAAAATTATAAAATCCTTTTCTTCATTTAATAATCTTCATTGTTTGTCAGGTTCGATAATACTAAACACATGAAACTCGGTGTTTTTTTTTTATTTCACCCAAAGAGCGTAACTAAAGTGGTTTAAGAATCAATAGTATCCAACTATTACTGGTTAATAGCATTGCTGTGTGAAATCACTTTCAATGTTACCACTATTGTAGATTTTCCCAATATCTTATTTTAGTTTAAAACAACGTTACAGTATCATCTATAATAGTGCAAGAAACATCGATTTGATTTTTTATTGACATCACATTCTTGCAGAGCGTAAATAAAGAAACCTGAAAACTAAACTAACCTGAAAACTTACCTGAAAACTAAACGAAGTTCCAGGAGCAACATGCAAATGAAAAAGCAATGAATGTTAGTTCGTGCTTGTGAAAAACTATTAAAAAATCTTGTTTCGTAATTTTAAAGCAATGGAAATCAGTACATTTAACGCATATATTATGGCAGACGCACAGCATGAAGCGAGTCTTTCCACCTGAAACACAACTTTGCGTTTCATACAAATGGTTCTGTTTTTACGTTTCCGTCATAATAATGCTCTTCCAGCGTAATGGACTCGAAATGTCACATAATGGAGATAATGGTTTTAAAATTACTGTCATCTCACCCACGAATACCCCGGGCTGACTCGGCCGCGTTCCCCCTTTTGCGGCTCAGCCGGGCCGGCCGGCGCGGCTCTCTTCATTTTTTCGCGTCGCGATAATGAACCGACGGCGGCGACTGTGGGCGCCCACGTCCCAACCCCGATTCTCCCCTCATCCTTCTCCTGTTCGCGTCCATGCCAGATTCTCCCCTCACCCCGCTCTCGTTCGCGTTCTCGGGAGGATTCTCTCCCCACCCCGCTCTCGTTCGCGTCCACACCATGATTCTCCCCTTACTCCGCTTTCGTTCGCGTCCTTGCCATGCTTCTATCCATACACCGCTCTCGTTCGCGACTCCGCCATGATCCTCCCCTTAGTCTGCTCACTTTCGCGTCCGCGACAGGATTCTCCCTTCACCCCGCTCTCGTTCGCGTCCACGCCATGATTCTCCCATCACCTCGCTCTTGTTCGCGCCCACGTCATGATCCTCCCCATACACCGCTCTCATTCGCGACTTCTCCATGCTTCTCCCCTTACCCTGCTCTCGTTCGCGTCCTCGCCATGATTTTCCCCTCACCCCATATTAGCGCGTTAAGCGTTTAGCAAATAGGGCTATCATATTGCAAGCGAATTCAAACGTGATGGAAGTCGTGAATTTTTAAGTGTGAAAATCCTTCGTATGCCTTCCTTCGGAGGAGAAGTAAAGTCAGCTGACACACGTTGTAGATTTACTGCATGTAAAGATCCTCAAGCCACTGAGCTAAATTTAAATCGCTTACTTCGCTGCCTGAAATATACCATCCCCGCTAAATGGTGAAAAGAGGGTAGGGAAATTTGCATGATCAGACGGAACTTCAGGCCTTACGGCATAACTCTCGCTACATAAAATAAGGCATAATTGAATTGAATTCTTGTTCGCGCGTCCTCGCCGTGATTCTTCTCTCATTCTCACTCATCACCCCGCTGTCGTTCGCCTTCCTGTGCTTGGCTGCGATCCGCACCTCACGGCTACCATTTTCACCACTCCCCGCCGCCCAGTTCTGAGATTAACTCTAGATAGATACTTACTATTTCCCCCACCGATTCTGCCCCCAAAGCCGAGTTGAACTGTGGTGCATGCCTCTGAACCAGCAATATCTCGCCAGGGATACTAGCCGTAGGAGAAACCCGCCTTCGCTTGCGATTCCACCCCTCTCCTTTCCTTGCACTCGCACGTGTTCCTGCCTCTACTCTCTCTCTCTCTCTCTCTCTCTCTCTCTCTCTCTTTCTCGGGCTAGCCCTTGCCTCCATTCCGCCACTGCCTTACATCATACCCCAGACACCTTCATTGCTTGAGGTTCCGTGCACTCTCTTTCTATCTCTGCCTGCGCTTACACCCACTCGCCTTCCTTCCCTTCAAATATCCATCACAACTGGTTTCTAACTGACGTTCATAAGCGCTTCCTAACTGCCGTTCTTACTGATGGCAAATTTTACCCAAACATCGATATATCAATATTTCGATACATCACTAAAAGGTTTTGATGTCGATGAAAACATCAATATTTAAAATATCTTCAATTAAAAATATCTTCAATTCAATATCTTCAATATATTAAATTTTCATTATAGTGCTTTTTTAAAATGAGTTACATTATATTGTTTGATCGCCTGTAAATAATATGTTAATAATAATCCTTATCGAATGTAACGAAAAAAATGAAGGACATCGCAAAGAAATCTCAAAGGGAATTAACATCAAAATTAAATCCCCTGCCCGGGCAAAACTGGAGAAACGTTGCTATTAGTAAACGGTTTCTGGGTATCTACAACAGTGATAGATGAAAGTGGCTGAAGGTTTTGGGCAATTCTCAAAAAACTGGATATTTTATTTTTATAATGATAATTTTTAATAAAACATCGATGTCTGGAAAAAATAGATGTGAAGAAAACTTCGAACACAAAAACATCAATGTTAATATATCGATGTTTCTGGTCGTAAAAATCGATGTATTAAAAACAGTTTTTTTGCCATCCCTAGCCGTTCTCAACCGCATCCCCCACATCGAAGCCCCGGTTACCACCCACCCGCTCCAGACACTGTGCCTCTTTCATCTACTCCCCCACCCTCGCTCCTGCCTCCCCCGAAAGCACACGATCCAGACCTCATTCGCGTCATACCACGAACGCCCTCTCGCGTTTTTGTCTTTCCCGCCTTCTACCCTTGCGTCAGCTGCAGCTCCCTTTTTCGACCCCGTCCCAGTCGCGACTCTCTCCGGTTCCACATCACCGCCATCTCGACGTTCCATTGCTCTTGCCACCCGATACCCATTGACGCCTCTTTCCACGCCCTTCGCCCTCAACCCCTTTTCGTCATCACTTCCCCACCGGGAGAGGTGGTTCAGTGCATCAAGTGATGTCACTGCAGTGCCTCTGACCGTGAGGTATTAGGTTCGAGTCCCGACGATGGCAGGATTTTCGACACTACTTTGTGAGCTAGGTCGAATTCAGCCGCTGTGTGGAAGAGAATTCTAGCGACCGGCTGCTCCGATCGACAGTGTTCCGTGGTTTCTCCGATCAATCCTAGGTGAATGCTTAACAAACGGGACACGGACCGCGTGCGATCTTTCTTTCCTATTCCTTGTCCTATCCTCACCCCTTACACATACTTACACTAACATGCACTATACTACCACACATGCCGGGAGACCGGCCGGGAGCTTAGAGCTTGTCCCGGCTGAGGCGGTGCTCCGCTGGTGGGAGATACCTTGGGAAAATCCCACTAGTCGACGGTAGGATGGCGCCGGATCTTGCCATCCAGGGAGGGGGAATCACCGCCAACTCCCAATGGAGAAACGTGCACTACGCTTACGGGACTAATGACCTCAGTGGTTGACATGCCAGGAATCACTACGATCAAAACGCTCGCCTTTCCCCGAATCCGTCCTTTCTCATTCTGCTTGCATTTTCATCTTCTTCCTCCCTGCGGCTTTCTCTTCATCATCCGCTCCGGCGCTCCTATCCCCGTCTGCGTGGTCGTCAGCCGATTACTCACCTGCACATAGTAAAAAAAACAATAATAATAATAATAATAATAATAATAATAATAATAATAATAATAATAATTTATGCATTATACCACCTGGTTAAAGTAATTGGGAAATCCGTGTCCGATTCTCGGGTGGGGCAGTCAAATAATTTATAAAAAATGAAATTATTAAGAATGAACAAAACAGTCATCTTAGACAGGTACCATTTTGTAATAAAGTTTCTAAATTCTTTATAGTATTCCAAGTATTGTAAAGTACGAATGACCCGAAATTACTCCACTAACTTGTGTAATTATTCGAACACATTGTATAACATAATTGAATTTTGCACACTTTTTGTTTTACCTAATACCGAATTTGTGCATTACGCTAATACCAAAAGTTGAGAAAAACAAAGAATAAAATAAATTATTGAATGTTATTATAAAATTATATTTATCAATGGCAAGGCTCAAGTCACAAGTACAGCCCTGCTCCGGGCTGGATCTCTTCACCGCCGCCCCCGCCCGCGTGCCTCGCCCCCGCGCGCGCGCCCGGCTGCGTCCTCCCCTGGTGCGCGACGCGGAAAACGCTCGCTGGCTGGCTCAGTCGGCGGCCGCAGCCGAGTGTGAGCGAGTGAGTGACTGAGGGAGTGCGCGAGCGAGCGGGGCGGCTGCGCGCGTTATTTTACGACGTTATTTTAACGACGGGTCTCGCGACGCAGGAGGGTGGTCGGAGGGATTTTCCGCGCGGTGGCTGCGGTTACCCGCGAACGTGGGGTGCGGGGGCGGCGCAGGGGCGGGGGCGGGGGCGGGGCGGGGCGGGGCGGGGGCGGGGCAGGGGGAGCGGGGGCAGGGAGCGGGGCGGGAGCAGGGGGCGGGGCGGGGGCGGGGGGGCGGGGCAGGGGGCGGCGCGGGGGCGGGGCAGGGGCGGGGCGGGGGGCGGCGCGGGCGGCGCGGGGGCGGCGCGGGGGCGGCGCGGGGCGGCGCAGGGGCGGCGCGGGGGCGGCGCGGGGGCGGCGCAGGGGCGGCGCCGGGCGGCACGCGAAGGGCGGGAGGCGGGGGCGACGCGGGGGCGGCGCGGGGGCGGCGCGGGGGCGGCGCGGGGGCGGCGCGGGGGCGGCGCGGGGGCGGCGCGGGGGCGGCGCGGGGGCGGCGCGGGGTCTTTCTACCGACGAGGCGTACTGGTTCTCCACCCGCGGGACGCTGATGCACTTGGCTCTCAGTTGTATCGGCGCGCGCGCGGGGCTTTCAGTCGCTTCGTGGAACCCTCTGAATGCTCCCCCTCCGACGAGGAGTTGCTGAACTTGGTAGCACAGCTAAAGGACTAATCCTACAAAAAGTGCTACACGCGGAATAAAGTTACTGTGTTACATGTGCGTTAGTTTCACGTTCTCATAACTGTTCACTAATTTGATATATTTCCTGAGCTTTTCGTAAGTTTCTTTACACTACAGAAACAGCAAATAAGTGGTAATACTTGAAGAAATAAAATGTATGTATTCATCATTTTGAAGCATAAAAAAAAACAACTTTACGGCCGCAATAACAGAATCCATACACAACGTTCCAGGACAATTAAAATAGGGGTTTGGCGACTTTTAGTACATATTATTGAAGAGAGGTCAATATTTTTAAATGGATGTTTGTTTTTGAGTAGTTTTTTATGCCCGACTACAACGTCTTGTGAAATGAATTGTTCTTGGGCTCTGGATAATATAATATAGGAATAAAAGTTATTAAACCATTAGACACGATTAACACGTGGGAAAGCAGGAGGAAAGTTAATTTTGAAGTTTGAAAGTCAATTAGAATCTTGTTTGCCTCGATGATCTTCATCGTTAATAAAGGGAAACTGATTAAACTGGGGGTAATCAAGTATGAATTATGATAGGAATGGAACTCTGATATTGTTATTACTAGGATCGAGAATATTTGAACATGATGAATGGAGAGATAACACACATATTACATTCATACACTTATCAGGATTTTCTTTCTCATGTGGTATAGCAAAAAATGTCTTTGTGGATCCTTTTCTATCTACAATCGAAAGATAGGGAAGGGGCACAGAGATCCAGAAAATGGAGATTATTCTAGATTATTAAAAAAAACTCACATTTTACAGATCACAATTACGTATAAGATTCCATACAACTATTTTAGAAGAAATATTATGAGAAAAAACCTAGCTTATGTAATAATGGGCACACGTTGGTAAGTTCCTCATACATAGCAGTACTTATAAATTGAACTTACCAACTTATGGCCAGATACTACAGAGAACAAAACAATGACAAATAAATGGCAGAAACCCAGAACTGAAAAACCCTACGATGAAGTCTATGTTTTGGAACCCCTATTATTGCGATTAGGTGCGAGTGGTTAGACACTATAGACTGCTAGCGAGTGACCACTAGAAGGAGAATTGATTGGTTCCGATTCATCTTTTAGAGTTTCATTTGCCAAAATTCTTTGGTGGAAATTCCTCTAGTGCCGAATCATATTTTGTGGAGAACGGAAATTCAGGGGAAAATTCTGACAATACAGCCAACTTACGAATTGATAACTAAAGGAGCAGAAGGTCAAAAGGAAGATGAGAGAAAGAAGAAAAATAGAGGAAGATGAGATGAGAAGAGAAGGAGAGTAGAAGAGGAGAGAAGAAGAGAATGAGAAGACAAGATGAGAAGAAAACAAGGAAAGGAGAAGAAAAGAGAAGACGAAGAAAATGAGGCGAATGGAAGAGAAGACGAAGGAGAAGAAAAGAAGAGAAAGTGAAGACGAAGGAAAAGAAGGTAAAGAAGAAGGAGACGTAAAGAAGGAGAAGAAGAAGAAGAAGAAGAAGGAGGAGGAGGAGGAGGATGAGGTCCTCCTCCTCCTTTTTCTTCTTCCTGGAAGGAAGGGAGGAGGGAGAGGTGGTGGAGGGGGAGGTGGAGGTGGAAGAGGAGGAGGAGGAGGAGGAGGAGGAGGAGGAGGAGGAGGAGGTGGAGGAAGAGAAGGTGATGGAGGAGGAGAATGCAAAACAACGTTTTTGAATTCCATAAAGCAAACTAGGAGAGGAAGACGGATGGGCAAACAGGCTGACGGATCAGGACGGGCTGACGGAGTGAACTGGGGGCGTTTTATGGAGTAGCATGGCATGGGGCCCGGAGCCGCGCCAGCAGCGCCTCGTTGAGCTGGGAATCCCTGCGCCAAATCGATGCGAACGCCTCTGCCGCCGCCGTCTACGCGCTGCGGGCGGGCGGGCTGTGGGGGCCGACCACGGTCGCCTCCTGTTTGCTCCAACAACAACGCCGCACCCGCACCGCCTCCACCTCCTCCACCACCACCGCCAACATCGCCGCCTCCGACCGCCGCCCCCGCAGGGCTGTCCAAACACGCGGCGCGCGTCTGCCGCTCCCGCGGGCGACCACTGAAGCAGGGCGGGAGGAGTCGGGAGCGCGGGCGCGGCGTGGACCGGTTTTCACGCCTAGAGCGTGGGCGCGCGGCGGGGGGCGGGGGCGGGGCCGGCCGTGGAGCGAGGTCGTGCGGCGGAGAGATGGTGGAGGAGGGGGAGGGGGAGAGGGGAGGGACCCGCACGGACGCCGCGGGTCCTTCCTCCGAAACGTCTTTTTGTGTTGTCGAGCGCGGCTGTTAGTGGTGTAATGTATTCAAACTAGTCAGTGTTCTAAGAAACGCAAAAGGGAAGAGGAAAGCAGCGTTTAACGTTTTACGTAAATGATGATGACTCGCGTGCTGTTGTGATCACCAGGTGCTATTTAATAATCGGGACATGTTATCTCTCCCGTTGCATGTCCTTTTATTAGCTATTTTCCCCACTTTAACAGGTTGTGTTTTTTACTTCTGTATTAAATAATTAGCTTGTATATAATTATGAGTGATACATGGGAGTAAAATGTCAGCTCATATCTCTTCAGGAAGGACTGGCACGAGGAATATTTGTGCCCCAGGAGTTCGAGGTTGAAGTGCCTTTAATGAACTTGCATTATTTTTAAAAAAAATAAGTAAACTTGATTCATTCAGTACCACATTAAAAAATCTGTTTGATTTTACATTCACAAACACAAAAACGTTTTTCATTCAAAACGTATACTACCTGGGTCTTTGAAAATAACACACACAGCAGAAAATATTAATTTATAACAGTTAAGAAGTGAATAAGTAATATTAATTAGGCCACCATCATTCACTTGTTTACTGAAATATTTTCATTGAAACGTTTACAATACAATGATTGTCCTTCATACTAGAATGAAATTAATAGGAACTTTGTAAAATCCACCTAATGAACACAGTTTCAAAACAGTCCTGTTTTCGACGATCAAATTTATCGAGGGCGAATTTCAGCAAAATTGTTTATTATTCAACTTAAAAAAACAATATCATTAAAATGAAATAAACAACAATAATAAACAGTTTATCACTCGTTAAATATCAGTGTATTCGGCCAGTGTATATGAAGTTGAAAATAAATAAGTTAATAAATAAATATAAACATTATCGAAAAACGTGAAGGCTTTTGACAAAAAGAATATACTTATTACCAGGCGTTGCCCGAATACAATTTTTCAAAATGAAGCATTAACGCATTGATTTTATTGCTTTAATACTTAGGTGGATTCTGTTTGGGTTCTTTTTTAAGTTCAAACTGTTTACACAAGAGTTAACAAGCATTTGATGCACGGGTGTTATTTAGAATTATTAATTGAGAAAGTGATGATATTTATTTGCTTTATTTACTAAATAAAGAATAACGTTTCCAGAAAAACAATCTACTATTCCCTCATAACTATATACAAGTGTTTTTCTTACCAGCATGAGAATGTTTGAAACAGAGCTACCAAATCGTAATAGACAAATATCCCAAATTATCATTCAGAAACCGCAATGTTATACTACAAAACGGAAATGGACACCTTTCAGAACTTTTCTTTTTGTAATATAGACGTCAAATGTGGCAGACATCAAGTTATTAAAAAAAAGAACTTAAAAACTGAAAAGTGAACAACACAGGTAAAATTGGACGTTAATATCATATCTAAAAAGAGAAGTTCATGGAAATAATGTTCAATGTGTTGCAAAGCATAATTTGCCCCTGGGGTCAAACAAGACCCCAAACAGGGTCTAAGGGTTAAGTTGCAC
The DNA here is from genome assembly GCA_011170035.1 of Teleogryllus occipitalis. Taxonomy (NCBI): domain Eukaryota; kingdom Metazoa; phylum Arthropoda; class Insecta; order Orthoptera; family Gryllidae; genus Teleogryllus; species Teleogryllus occipitalis. The sequence goes on along the minus strand of BLKR01000618.1, from coordinate 22,543 downwards.
TCTCTGCATCGCATGTCCTGCACGTGCTGCACGAGTCACATACATTTCTTCCCCGTCTGCCCATCCCGTCGAGTCCCACGCACCCACCCGCCCCGCCACGCCCGTCAACATCCTAGAAAGGCCGTTTAGATGTATTGCGAGTTGCATCGCATCTCGGAACATTTTGTTGATTGATTGATTGATTTTTTCGTGTTTCCGGGCGCGTCAACGGCATCGGTCATTAGTCCCGTTAGTGTAGTGCATGTTTTTTCTCGGGAGATGGCGGTGATCTTCCCCCCGCTGGATAGCGAGATCCGGCGCCGACCTACTGTCGGCTAGTGGGGTTTCCCCCTAATCAGGACTCTCCCACCAACGGGGCACCGCCTCAGTCGGGACAAGCTCTAAGCTCCCGACCGGTCTCCCGGAATATGTGGTAGTGTAGTGCATGTTAGTGTAAGTGTGTGTGTAAGGGGAGAGGATAGGACAAGGAAGAGGAAGGACAGATCGCGCGCGGTCCGTGGCCCTTTTGTAGGGTACTGCTCCGGCATTCGCCTGGTGTTGATCGGAGAAACCATGGAAAACTACCGATCAGAGCAGCCGATCGCTAGAATTCTCCTCCAAACAGCAGCTGAATTCGACCTAGCTGAAAAGCTAGTGTCGAAAATCCCGCCGCCGTCAGGACTCGAACCTAGGACCTCCCGTCGGAACATTTTGTATTGCAGCCAAATTTGGGGGAACATTTTGGGACTGCAAACCCCGAATGTTTTCTCTAAGTTTTTCAAAATGTTCTTGTAAACTTCGACAGTAACCGCTGTATTGGTTCAAACGTTTTTGTGGAACATACACACATATTGGTACAATTTTATAGAATATGATATTTTATTAAGATAAATGATGTTGAGAGTGATGATAATGTACCGTCTACTGCCATATACGTAACTTCTTTGTTGAGTCGGATATCAGTAAAATAACCTCCTTGAGGACGGTAGCTCTGCACATTTGAAAAATGTTATTCAAACCCGTGACAATATAGACAGAGAAATAAAGAAACATGCCGAAAGTACTCTTCAGTGCGATATTCTATTGCAGATGAATTCCTACATATACTTCAATTTTTGGTCACAAGCACATTATTAACTAGATCAACTGGGTGATATTTTACAAAAGACTTTTCGAAGAGAATTCGACATTTATAGGACAACTGGATTACGTTTATTCTCTCTTCTGATTCACATTCAGAGTGCGTCATAGCAATTTTTGAATCATGACGATTTCAAAGTCGAAAATGTCTAAATATAGAAATATACTTCGTCACATGCTTAGAGGAGGTGTTGAGCGGTTGTTATCCACTCTTGACTGTTCGGTCAGAACCCCAGGTGAACGAATTTTGCCCTTCTTGTGTCGTTCGATTACGAGCGCCCTCTCGGAGGGTGATCGCCCGGTGTTTCCGCGCGCAGCCCTTGAGGCGCTGCCGGGCTGGTGCAGGGGGGGGGGTGCGAGGCGCACGCCGGAGGGGCAAAGGTGCTCCTCGCCCGTCAGAAAGACTTCGTCTCGGCCACCCTCGCCCGTCCCCGCCGCGCCGCCCCGCGCTCGGAAATTCCTCTGCCCGGCTGCGTTGGGGGAGCTCAGCCGCTGATCCTTGGGGGCGCGAGCAGTGGATGAGGAAGAGGAGGAGGTGGAGCGGAATACCAGAACGAAGGAAGAGGTGAAGAAATCTGGGGTGACAGCAGTGGGGTGACAAGTAGAAAACGGGCCGGAGGCGGAAGCATAGAGTAAAGAATTAATTAAAGAAGTAAAGAGTAAAGAAAGTGCAGTCGACTACGGTTATAGTGAACCCTCGGTAATAGTGAACTTAAGTCACTCGTCCCGTTTCACTTACATTACAAATAAAAATAAGAATCGGTTATAGTGAACCTGAACCTCGGATATAGTGAACGTAGGAAATACAACGTCCTGGAAATGAATTCCCTATATCGCCTCAGTGCTACAAATTCCAACGCTTGGCAGCTTGGAAAAAAATGTCGTCGGCCAAAGATCATAACCGAAGAAGTCTCTCCTAAGGAAAAGGTAGTGGCCCGGAAAAAGGCTCCTTACTGATGACCGGAGAGTGGGACGGTGTTCCAACAAAGCAAAAGGCATTGAAGGGTGTCTACCTTACGATACTTAGACACAGAGGATAATGCAGAATGAAGTATAGAGATAGCACAAACTCTGGAGAAGGATAGAGAGAAATTACTAATGAAAAAGTACTAAGCAAACAATTGAAAATAATTGATTTTTTAAGGATAAATAAAGATATTGAAATTTTCAGTTCGTGCTGTTAACGTATTTTGCTGTATATATTAATAAAATCAATCGTTATGGAGAAATTCAATTTAATATCAACATCATCGGTTATGGTGAACCTCGGATATAGTGAACCATCAATGTTAGTCCCCAGAAATTCACTATAACCGCAGTCCACAGTACCTCTTCAGTCTATGGCGGAAGTGGAGGTGGACTCGATGGGGGGGGGGGAGTTGGTGTGAGAGAAGGCAGGGACGCAGAGAATAAAGAGTAGAGGCACCAAAGACGTGTGCTGCCTAAAAATACAGAGCGGTTCAACAACTTTTCTGGGACTTCTTATCGAACTGTTTTTCAAATTTACATATAACAATTTACTTGTACAAACATTTTCACTCTATTTTTGAATTTTTTTAATGTATTTTCAGGCGGTTGTTTTTGATGTTTTGACACATTTTGGGGGTTGCTATGGGGAGGGAAGTTCGAGCCTAAATTGCCCTCTTTCAAGAGTAAATTCATAAGATTCTTCATGTTTCTGCTTTCCAAACTTGCGATTATTTTGCAATTTTGCGTTTTTATATACTGTTTTTTGCAAATATGAAATATTCATAAATAAATATAAAAGTTACTGTTCATTATTAGAAAATAGTGAATCAAGCTCCGCCTCGATTTTTAATGTGGACGAGGCAGTAATGACACTGTAACATTTCGTGGTATGTTCAGCATATTATCGGTCACCATAAAATCTCACAAATTTTACGAACATTACGACATTACTGCAATAGTAAACACATTATTTCTGTTGCTGCGGACGTTAGTACGATATTGTGGGGTGTTGCTTGCGGTATATCTATATAAAACATATATTCGTATACCGTGGTTCCAGAAATATGGATGCAAATAATTTTCCTGAACCTAAAGAAACGATGTTCGGTTAGGAAATTGGCGGGTTCACTTCCAGTGGCGACACCTTCACATCGTCATTAAATAAGATTACCGGAGTAGTTTCATTTGGTGGAATGTGAGAAAAATGAGGTTAGTACACCTAATATACATTTGTATACTTGTGCTATTAATAATATTACAATTAAGTATAATTATTCCCCAAACCAACGTGAATTACTTCTGAACTGTTTGAATCTGCTTTGTTTTGTACATCGCCATGTTTTTGCCTTAACAAACATTTGACTTGTGATGAATCGATGATTGTTTACGTAGCTAAGGATGATAAAACCTGTTGCTAAGAATGTTAAATTTCTAAACATATAGGTAGACACAAGTGCACTTTACAAACCTGCAGGGTTGCATGGTAACAAGGGATAAAGACGCACGTGACCAATAAACATATTTACGCGACATCACCCTCTCCCTGTTCACACACCAGAGACTGAAGGAAAGAGGCATGGCACACGAAAAAATGCAAGAGAGGAAAAGTAAGGACAAGGGCCGGAGAAACTATTGAGGAAATACTCTTTGATATCTTTCCTCTAGGATGGAATAACACACGCCTATGACGTAAGTTGACGTTGTGGAGGCAGGCGAAGTGACAAGGGAAACACACGGGACATAGCGACTACGGATAAACGCGGAAATAATGACAAAACGGAGGTGGGACGAGTGAACGAGGGCGAGAGTAAGCTGGGAAGAGAGTGAGCTGGGACGAGAGTGAGCGTGGGCGAGAGTGAGCGTGGGCGAGAGTGAGCGTGGGCGAGAGTGAGCGTGGGCGAGAGTGAGCGTGGGCGAGAGTGAGCGTGGGCGAGAGTGAGCGTAAGCAGTAGTGAACGGCGCAGTGAACGGGGGCGATAGTGAACGGGGGCGCGATAATGAGCTGGGGCGTGAGGGAGCTGGGCGAGAGGCGAAGAAGGAGAGAGGGAGACGGAGCAAGGGGTGGAAAGAGGGCGAGAGGGAGCGGGGACTTGAGGGAGCTTCACGGAAGGGAGGAGAGATGCGAAGTTGAGCTGCAATCAAAGGTGTTCTGGAGGACGAGCGTGAAGGAACACACGCACTCGGGGGCGGTCGGGGAGCGCTTAGATCTCCGCGGGAGTGCGAGCCAGGGCGGGGTGGGGCGGGCGCGGGTGGACGGGTGAGCCGCGGATGCAGCTAAGGTCGAAGAAGCCGCGCCTTTGCCCGTCAACGTTTCCAGGAAATGCGCGTTGACGGGCGGCCTCCTTGAATTCGAATGCGTGGGCGTGGCAGCGCCGGGAGGGTCCCCCAAAGAGCGCGCTGGGGCGGGCGAGCACGTAGCAGGAAATTTTCTCAGGAGGGGCAGGCGCCCTTCTGTATGTATGTTTCTGGATTTGAAAAATCAATTTTCTCTGGCCCACAGCAGCAGCTTTTGCAAACTATATAATATTATTGTTACATTAATGACAAATAGTTTTGCCTTTATTTCTATCATGTGTCAAGATTCACTTTACGAGATTCACAGTACACTTCACTCATTATGTGTAAAGATTCACTTTGCTAGAGATAGGACCAAAAAAATCTACTGAATCCTTACAAGAAAATGGATCTGTTGTAAACTATATTCTAAAATAACATATCTCTTTTCTAGTAAAAGTTGTATATATATTATTACAAAGTTCATATTTCGAGACTGCAGCAAATAGGACATTTCCAGGGACTATTCTTTCTTAAAATGAACACACAACCATGCCTGTACATATGTGCAAGTCGCCTTGATTGATATGACTTCTAAATTCTCATCAGAAAATTGTCAGTAGAGTGAAATGCCACATTGAAAGGCTTGAAAAAAAAACAACAGTATATTGATTTGATTAAATTAATGAAATAAAATATTACAATGGATTCGGATAAATTATGTTTGAGCTTGATGAAGATAATTTAAAATGTCCGTACTTCTACAGATACGAAGGAATTAAGAAGATTAACAAAACGGAAATTAATAATATTATATGAATCGATAATGATTTTTTAAGAAAAGTAATGCTCACAATTTTCTCTGAGTAAATATATTGCTTAATGGAAACTTTGGAATGCTATGTAAAAAGTTTTGTGAACATGAAATAATAATTTTTCTAATAAAATAGCACATTTCCTATTTAAAGAAAAAGCTTTGTATTAAAAAGCATCTCACATTTAGGTTAATTTTCGATCCTACATACACCGATTATAAAATTATTTTTCGTGTGTATTGAAATCAGAGTAAAAAATGTATGAATAGTAGTATATAAAAAGTACTGAGAAGTGTTATATATAAACTGTAATACATTTTGCAATGATCAATTTTCTTATTCTAGATAAAGATGAGCTTTTATCGAATCTATTTTCTGAAGGTGTATCGTGTATTACTTGGGTGACGTAACAATATTTAATGACGAAAAGATCATTCAAAATTAAGTTTTAGTCGCGTTGTTTGTAACAACCGAAATTGGTTAGTGTTCTGTTTAAAATATCTGAGCAAGCATATTCTTTGTAAACAGTTGGGACTCAATTTCTTTCTTTTCTTCTTTATTATCTCTCCCTTTCTTGTTGCAAGGCGGCGACAAGGTACACAAACTCCTTCCCTTCTCTCCTGAGACCTCTTGTGCCATTGTTTATTCAACATGAAAGGGAGGTATTGACAATAAACTCATATCATCTCAAATTTATGTGGATACACCGAACGCCTGACATCGTCGATATTGAGAATAAATATTGATCGAGTGGGGCTGCCGTGCGAGAAGACATTTCCAGCGCGGACATTGGCTGTTTCCGGTGGTTGTTATGAAGTTCCTGCGTAGAGTAGCACATGACATCGCGGCAATTCCGACATTCCAATTACGCCATATTACAATCATGATAGCTGCCCGCGTGACGCCCCGTCGAGACCTGTGATTAGTGATGGCAAATTTTACCAAAACATCGATACATCGATGTATCGATACATCGCTAAAAGGTTTCCAATGTCGATGAAAAATATCGACAAAGAAATATCGATGTTTTAAATATATTGAAATAAACTGAATATACTCAAACAAACTCGGTCGAGGAACCTGAAAAGCAAATATCTTTCTATCTTGTTATTTCATTGCTAGAATTGGCTCAATGAAAAATCATATATTCATTTCACAAAAACATGGAAATTTATTAAACAATTTAAAACAATTTTGGTATTGTATAACTTTACCCAATATAAAATTAAACGTTTGCCATGACCGTTCCAACCTTATGTCTTCGCGCGCTTTTGAATCATCTTTATCCATCTTCGACGCCGCCGTCCTCAGGTCCAGACACCATCTTCTCTCTTCTTCTCTCGGAAGCACACTTCAATCACCGTTCATCAGATCAATAAACTATTTGCTGCTAACATTCCAGTCCAATCACTGACAACTTCGCCCAAGCCCTCAATGTCCCTCCAACTCGTTCACATGAAATATTTTAAGCTCCACTGTCACACTTAGAGTTCCAATTTTGATGTTCTCTCAATATACATTCCCTAGTAGATGCTTACAAGTCCCCAAAGAAAAAAAAACTCCTAACATTAATTGGAGCACGATCCGTTCATGAGCACGGCATCAGTCAGAATGAATGTCTCTCGTATTCTTTCAGCCCTGCAAAGCTCGGTTCATAATTTCGATTGTTTATTTGCAGATAACATTTGATGTACTTTCGTACCTAGCCAATCTCTAAATTTCTTTCAAAACGAACTAGCCGTCTTCACGACTGTCACTGCTTTTTCGGCCAATCCCAGAATTCTATATAGAATTAACTAGCCGTCTCCGCGATTGTCACTGCATGAATATATTGACCTTGACGACGGCTCGCTTACCGTTGCTATGCTAGCATATTCACATAATTTATCCCCTTTAATTGACGCCATTTATAATAAATAATTGTACAATATTCAGTGACATATTGGTATGTCACAAATATAGACTAATAAACTTGCTATTTTCTTATCCAATTTTATTTACAGTACTGTGTAATGTCACTGTGGGACTTTCCTGGATTGAGTGGAGTGAGTGTGATTCACATGTCAAAACGCCCTGTCGAGGGCCATTTCTAACACTACTATTGATTCAGGCAATGACATGCAATGACAATAGCTGTGATGCTGTCGTTTCGACGATCAAGCCTTGGCACTTTCGCCCTGTGGAAGACCACGATTAGATTGGTCGAAACGTCAACATCATTACCTTCGATGCGGCGTCGCCCGGCCAGCCAAAATCATTTGCATGACTGGTCGTGGAAGCCTTCGACACAGGGCCGGTGCTAGGCATGGACGGGCCGGGCCATTGCCCGGGGTCCCGCTAGTCAAGGAGCCCGATGATGGAACTGATGGGGAAAATATTTAGAAAATTGAAAAATAAATTAGAAGTCGAGAATTTCGTAATCATAATTTTATAAGTCGCGGTACATTAGTCTGATACTTCATAAAATTTTCAGTTAATTTTTTACCTTAAATAGTTTGATGAAAACGCTCAAATGAAAATAGGTTCTACCGAAATTAATATTTATTATTTTATTATTTAATATGTTATTTTATTAAACACTATTTTTTTGCGTTTTAAGCTCATCGTGGAGAATGTATTATTTCATCACTAAATACGCTTACTTGAAAATATTATTTAAAATATATTTCCAAAAACTTTTCCAGCTTAAATTCTGTATTTTATTGTTATTTGTTGGAATAAAATAACTCACAAAGTTTCTTGATTCAACTTTCACATTTTTAATTTTGTTTGGGGGGGGGGACATTGTATGAAGAAACGAATCAAAATACAACATACAATAATTAAAAACACGTATATTTATTAAAACTGAAATAACTGAAAAGCTGATTAAAAAACAAGAAAGTGAACTTACGTAGTTTTAAAAGTAAAAATTCGTACTGAAAAAGCTAATATAGAATGTATCCGAGAACCCATGCTACAGAGCGAAAAAAATCCACCGATTCTCTGGTTTTAAGGACGTAGAACGCATAGTTTATGAGTTACGCATAATGGTAATTTGTTTCAGCGCAACGCCTGTTGCTGGATGCATGAACACCTACTTCACATGCACCACAATCTGAGAAACATTTTGAATTTTGGTCTAAAATTTGTTTTTTGAAGGATTGAGGGAAAATGAGTTATCCAGCGTGGTCACACTTACAGGTTTATGTGTCGGTTTCTCGTGGTTGGTATTAAATCGTCTTCTTTTCTTAGGGTGTTAATATTACATTTAGAGATGATTTACTTACTACTTAGGGAACTCTATTGCAAGCTGGTAATTCAAATTCGATATGCCTTCATCCACATCAAAAATAGACAAATAAAAAAATTGTAACTAGTCAATACTTAATAAAAAACTTAATAAAACTTAATAAATACTTAAAAAATACTTAATAAAAACTTTAATAAAGCTACTTGTCTGCAGCAGCAAAAATACTGCTGAACAGTACCAGACAAATTGGTTTTCGAAAAGTAGTACGCACGCTGCACAAGAACAAATAAAAATATCTTATAACACTGCAATAAATAAAATATTTTTATAACAAACAGACTTCATGAATACTGCAATAAAATAGCATAATACATACAGTACCATTGGTCTTTATGTGCTCAGAATACCAAACAAATTGCTGATCAATAGCAACACGTAGAGAGAAATATTTAATGGTGGACGTGCTCTTCCTCAATCACAATCGAATATTTGAATTTTTTCGGCAAAATTGAAACTCTCATTGTTTTTGGAATTTTTTTTGAGTTCCTGGGTATTTATCGAAACCACTGATATCTTTCAATGACTTTCTATGACCGAAGGCTGGAAAGTTTTCTTTCAATTTCTGCGCGCATTGTAAATTATTAATATAATTGTGAGTGACGACTGTTTGCTTACAAGTGCTGGCATGTAATGACGGACGTTCTGGAAGATGTTTTGAATTTCCTGGAAATCATAAGACCTGATTTACACTCGTTTCCACTTGAATGATTCAGGTGTTTTGTCACATGCTGAATGTTGCATCTAGTGTTCCAGAAACCATACTGCGCATGCGCGCATTCGCTAAAACTCAGGAATCGCTTTAAAAAAAGAACCGCGTAAGCGGGTCTGTAGTTAATCGATTAATTATTTTGGATTTCTGGTTCAACTGCCTTAATCATTAGTCCCGTAAGTGTGATGTATGTTTTTATAACGGGTTTGTGGCGGTGTACTTTCCCCACAGGATGATGAGATCCAACCTACATGACAGGTTGGGGGAGGGGGTTCCCTCCACCCACCAGCGGGGCACTTTTCCAGCCAGGACAAACTAGTCTTCCGATTCGTCTCCAGGCATGTGAGGTAGTGCAGTGCATGTAAATGTAAGTGTGTGTAAGTAAGGGTTAAGGATAGGACAAGGAAGAGAGATCGCCCGCGGCCCGTTTGTTAGGGAACTGCGCCGGCATTCGCCTGTTGATAAAAGAAATCACCGAAAACTAGCTAGCAGTGCAGCCCCTGGAAATTCTCTCCCAGACAGCGGTTGAAGTTTTCTACGGATCCTAATCCTATTGGTTTCCAGTGTGCAGACGAGGAGCCGAACAGCGGCCAGGCAGGTCGCGACGTTGCGCAGAGCGGAGCAAAGCAGAGCAGAGAGGACCAGAACACGCGCGGGGGCGCGCAGCGTCGGAAGCGGGTGGGAAGCGGAAGCGGAGCGCCCGTTTGTTTTCAGAGAAAGCAGCTCCGGCGGCGGCTGACGGGCAGCAGCCGTGCGCGCCCCGCGCTTCGAGTCCACGCCCTGCGCTCCACGCCCCGCGCCCCGCGCCCCGCGCCCCACGCCCCGCGCCCCCGCCCCGCGCCCCTCGCCCCTCGCCCCGCGCCCCGCGTCCAACGCCCCACCCCCCGAGCGCCCGCCGCCGCCGAGGAACAGCGCTTTTTCTCAAACGACATCACCATAGATGCTATGAGCAGGAGTGCCCCAAGGTTCCAAACTGTGCTTCAGATTTGCGTCGAAATTCTTTGGTGTGGAATGTGTCTGATTGTTTTGAAATGCGCGCTCTCACACACACTCATCCCAGTGAGAGAGATGAATGCTGTGGAGTTCTCTAAATGTGTTCATTTCCTAAAGTGACTGATAGTAGGCTATCATCATAGGCTGATGATCTCTGTGCCACACTCATACTCACTCGCTATATGCATGCATTTGAGTGTAGGGACAGTGTCTCGCAAGGTTCATTCCTGACTGAGCAGTATATTTTCTCAGGTTATTTATGTAAATAATGCTGAATTCTTCACCCCAAAGTCACGTTTTACTTCAATTATTTCTGGTTTTCTATGCGATAATTTAACGATTTCTTTTTCGGGATTTGCATATATCTTCTCTTTCTTTCCTTCATAACTTTAATTATAATTGCCTTCAGTTGAGCCGTTTTCAAGTGGATTATTTATTCAGAAATATACAGAAGTGCAACTCATTATTTCAGAGATTGTTAAAAAACTCGCGACAAGTGTTTATTGCAGTTTCAACTCATCGAAGAACAAGAGTTCGGTATTAATTCATTGGATTGTTCCCTGCAACATTTAGGCCACTACACTTGCTTTTAAAAGGAGAGGGAGATAAAGTGGAGGGAAGAAAGGAGATAAAGGGGAAGCCTCCTTGAAAATGCAAAAGCGGTAAAGGTCGCTCAGGGAATCAATTGATTCACTGCAGTGACTCTGCCGGAGGAGAATGGAGACGAGAGTGACTCTGGAGGAGAATTGTAGCGGCCGGCTGCTCTGATCGGTAGTTCTCCGTGGTTTCTCCTATCAACACCAGGCGAATGCCGGAGCAGTACACTAACAAACGGACCATGGAACGCGCGCGGTCGTTCCTCGCCCTATCCTCACCCCTCATGCACGCACACTTACACTCACACAGAGCTTGTTTCGGTTGGGGCGGTGCGTGATATCTGGTAGGGCAAAATCCCCGTAGGCCGACGTAGGTCGACGCCGGATCCTGCCATCTAGCGGAGGAAGATCACCGCCACCTCCCGCGATGAAAACATGGACTACAGTTACGCATCTAATGACATCAATTGAAAATGCAAGATTCCCGAATCGTTTTGCTAAAAAGGGACGGATGAGGGGAGGAGGGAGGCCGCCAGACGTAGGGATGAAAAAAAATTGATACATCGATGTTTTCCACCAGAAACGTCGATATTTTGCTTTCGATGTTTTTTTCACATCCATATTCTGTTGCAGAAACCTGGATGTTTTTTATTTTAATTTTTTAAAGGGATTTAGGCCCGTTGTAGAGTAGAAGCAATCCACAGCAATATCGTTGTTTTTGCGTCATCCTTTTTATCACGCTGCACATTTCACCTGTGCAATCTGAGTGAATTTTACGTACTTTTTCTTCGATAGTGCATGAATGGAAGTGACTAAAGAGTAAAGTAGCAAAACACAATATTCTTTATTGTTAATTTTATTCTTTGCATTCGATAATAATTTTTATTAACATACTACTCACATGCTGGTAACCAAACAATAAAATATATCCCTTTTACGCACTGTAATTAAAAATGGATAGGAAATAGCACGTTTATTAGTTTATAATGAAAACATCGATGGAAACAGGATATATTTTATTGTCGTAAAAGGGATATATTTTATTGTCGAGGTTTTAAACATCGATGTTTTTTCGTCGATGTTTTCATTGATATCGAAAACCCTTTAGCGATGTATCGAAGCATCGCTGTATCGATGGTTTGGTAAGTTTCTTGCCATCACTAGCCAGACGGTGCGGTGCTGCCCACTCGCGCCCCGTTTGGGCTCTGGGCTGGGCGCGGCGCGTGGGCGCGCACCGCCAGCAGAGCCTCTGGCGGGAGCGACGCTCGCAGAGCGGACTCAGCGCTGGCGGCTGTTGATTGATTGATTAGTTTCCGGCCGCGTCAACTGCTAATATCCCGTGGTGTAGTGCATCCAGCGGTGATCTTCCACCGCTGGATGGCGCCAACCTAAACGACGTCTTGCGGGTATGTTGAATTGAATTGATGCCTTTATCTACGTGGAGAGACTCAGGTCATGTGGCCTGCCTTCCGTCTGACCACGCAAATCTCCCTACGCTACTTTCACCAACCAGGAGCATGGAAGGTGTTATTTGGGCGAAGAGATTAGCAATTTGAATTTAGCTCAGAGGCTTCATTTAGGCTCGAAGATCTTTGAAGCATGCAGTAAATCTACTAACATGGGATAGAAGGATTTTTCGTCCTTAAAAATCTACGGCTTCCATTCGATTTGAACACGCGAACGTGGGTATAACAGTCCGATACGCTAACCATTACACCATCAACAAATATCAACTAGGTATGTTGTCAACCAAGTATCTCCCACCAGCGAGGGCACTGCCTCAGTCAGAACAGGCTATATGAGTTCCTGACGTGTGGTTGTGAAGTACTTGTAGGTGTAGTGTGTGTAATTTAGGGTGATGATGGGATAAGGAAGAGGAAGGAAATATCGCGGGTGGTCCGTAGCTCGTTTGTCAGGAAACTGCTACGGCATTCCCCTGGTGTTGATTGGAGATATCAAGGAAAGTTACATGTCATAGAAAACTTGTCATAGAATTCTCCTCCAGACAGCAGCTACCTAGCGATGTAGCGACCTAGCTATAGCTACGTCGAAAATCCCGATATCGTCGGGACTCGAGCCCTAGGACCTCTGGGTCAGAGGCAATGCAGTGACATCAATTGATGCCCTGAACTACCTAAGCTGATATGGCAGCTATCAGTCAACAGCACTAGACAGTTCAGCGCCAGGCGTAAGACGACATTCTTTAACTATTAATAACGTGAAGAACGACGTTCTACGACCGTAAAGAACAACGTTCAGATGTGCTTTATGTGACATTTCGTTATGCATTATGATAAAAGAAGCATTTCAAGCGTTAAACGAAGTTGCAAAATAGTAAATCAGTCTCGACAAATGTTGAGATATTTGAACCATGATACATATCAAAAGTAAACAGTCATCATGCAAGAAATTTTAGATTTCTGGTCTTGCGGGATGACTATGCAGTTTCAGCTTTTGAATTGAGTTTTCCTGAGAATAACGTAACACTGGGCTGTCTCACTTTTTCAGGATATTTTTAGCTTTCACCTTACCAACCTTTTCCTTTAATTCTTGTCAGATTTGTGGATGTTGGCAAGGATTTATTACAACCACCTCACATACGAGAATTTGCGTAGCGATAAACACGAAGTCCTGTTTATCGGCGACCATTTTACCGTTTGTAGGGTGATCTTGCGACTCCTACAGCATGATGCGACTCCTACAGGAGTGCACTATTTATGAAGGGATAAGTTCGAACCTTAGGTATAACAGTTATAACAGTATAACAGTTATATAAGGTAAGACACAACTCCAAGGTCCGTCACATGACTGGTAGTGCAAATGTAGCTACCTTACGAATTGGTCGTTGAGTAAGAAAAAGTGAAACTTAAATATTTAGCAAGCGCGCCATGATGCTAATGACTAATTCTAATCCAACATAGTGACATATTATTAGAAATGCGAATAACTTCGAATTTCTAATCCAATCTCTTAAATTCCAAATTACCAGACTACGTATTGGCCACTTAAATCTCTCCCACATTCACCTAATAAAAAAACTGACACATTACCCTGTTCTAAATGTGGAGCCCAAGTGTCTACATCCCATTTTATTCTAGAGTTCCCTGAAATAGCCCATATAAGACAGTCCTTAAACTTAAAAGATTCATTTAATTCCTTCTCCTCCCCAGAAGAATGTATAAAAGTCTTACAACTTTTAAAAATCTCAAAAATTGACACCTTAATATAAATTAATTCTTTACCTAATTTCACATCTCACCCAATACAACCCTTCAAACGTGTTATGAATATAAAAGGCATTGTATTGTAAATAAATAAATAAGTATGTGTATCCATCCCAAGGATGTAAATACCCAAAAAATTGACACAATTACAATTTCATGTTTGTATGAACTGTATAATATTGTGTAATGAAATAATTGTAAAAATTGTGTAAACTGATACTCGTGGTCTCTTATGGTCACTATTGAACAGCGACTCGTGGTCACTATTGAACAGCGGCATTAAATAAATAAATTTAAAAAATATTTTAAATAATATTCAGAAAGCGAATACATGATATTGGAACGGCTTTAAATTTTTTCAGTATTTCATTAAGATAATATATTTTAGAAAAAATATTGCATTTTATTGAGAATCTTTTTTATTGTTTCTCTATAATACGAGGAATTTTCATCTCATGGAGTGATTTCATTCTGGATAGTCCTTCACTTCATCATGCAAATGCAAAAGAAGATGCTCTGAATCTACGCGTGCCTGGAGCTCGAATTTCGCCTGATTCAATTTAGATTAGAGTAGCCTCCGTAGAACCATCTCCTCGGTGCATGCGTTTCGCAGTAAAATTACGAAATTCTTGGCCCCAACAGAAATGCGCTCACCCTACCGCCCAAAAATACTCCCGAGGCCTAGAGCTATATTACCAACCACATTACCAAACAGGCGCACGACGCCCGAGCCCCAGGCACTGAGATTGCGGAACACGCTTTCAGCTTAATCTGATATTACATCCAGATTTCCGGGAAATAATCTGAACCTGGAAAATATTAGAATGCAATATAAATTTAGCTGCTCGTTAAATTTTTGACCAAGCTACAACTAGCCAAGGGCTAGTTGTAGAACAAGGAGTAATAACACTGCTTGTTAAAATAATAATATTCACAAAAAAGGGAGTGGCAGGACAGTCGTTGAACGACAACAGGAAACCAATGTCCAAGTAGTAGTTGTAGTAGTAGTAGTAGTAATAATATAATAATAATAATAATAATAATAATAATAATAATAATAATAATAATAATAATAATAATAATAACCGATCTGGATCGTCGAGATCGCAAAGACAGTAGTGCCGTGGCGATCTGGGACGGAAGGATCGCGGGTTCGAGTCCGCCTCGGGCATGGGTGTGTTTGTGTATGTCTGTATATGTGTGTCGTCCATTCATCTTTCATTATCATCATAATTCCATATCGCACCCCCAGGACTATCAGCCCTGGGGAATAAAATTGATTCAGCATAATGCTGTTCTCCCAAAAGGAGTCTCATACACTTGCCACGGATACACTTACCACGGGACACTTTGCCACGGTAACTGAGCCTCGGTACGTACTGTAATGATTTGTGAGACTAGCCCGCAAGAATGCGTGGGACAAGGAACTTCTACATAAGCAAAGAGGAGCCAATAATTAAAGAAACAATAGACGACAGCGCCGCGTAATAATAATTATTAGGAAAGTAATGGAAAACAAAAGGGGGGGGCAATAGGCATTGTGAACAGTGAATAGAACCCAAATTTAGGAACATTTTGAACCAAGAATCACGTTATTCGAGCCACGGGTTCCGTAAATATTATAAATGGTATAAATTGCATGCATGACGGCGGAGTTGAAGACATGGTGACCATTGTTGTACCTCTGAAAGTATATAATAAAACGAGTTTTATTGAATATCCAGTGAATGCCTGGGTGGATTTTGGCCAAACTTACAGAAATTATAGGGAAAAATATTTAGATCAGGGCAAAATTAGTTACGGCGCGGGGGAATTTATGTAAGGCGTTAATAAATCAGTATCCAGTTCCATAGCATAGCGAGCTAAGAAAGAATTAAAAGAGCGACCGAAGATGTAAGTGACGTCATCACGAGTGGGGAAGACGGAAAATAAAGGTTTTTTGGAAAAAGGAAAACGGGAAAGGGGAATTCGGTAATGTGATAATTACAAACCAAAAGTTAATAAAACTATGAAAGAGAGAGTAAGACGCAAGATGCCCGAAAACAGTGAAAAATGTAAACATTTTCGAACATTTATTATGGTGATGGGCATATGTTTGGAAAAAAGACAGTCACTTGGATTGTGTAGACCAACAATGCAAACTGGGTTACAGACAGAACGAGTTCGGACGTGAGGATGATCGCACGCGTTTTTATGTTGTGTTAAGTTTTTGAAAATTTTTGCGGAAGCGTCGTGTAAAACGTTGTTAAGTTATTTTGGTTTACATTTTTTTACGTGGACAAAATCAAGGTAGTGATAAAGCGAGTGAATTCGGGATTAGAAACAATAACATATGAATAGACGCAACGCGAAGACTGATTTTAGTTACGCGATTGCAGTGTTAGGCAGCGGATGCGGACATCTTGTGTTACAATTTTTATAACACGGAGTGTATCAGATTTCGGACAGTGATCAAAATATAAATAGAACAGTTTTGTAACACAGTTTTGTAACACAGTTCATGTAAGTCAACAATATTTCTGCACCGCGGGAATTTTAAAGTTTGTATTTCTTCGATATTCGTGAAATCGAGAATATTCTTTCGCCGTGAGAACTTTAATATGATGGAAACGTCGTGTGTACTGGAGAACGCTTCGCAGCGTGTGTTCAGTAATGGAATTTGGTGGAAAATATGGTTTGGAGCAAATTGAAGTTGCAGCGCATTATTGCGGTACACGGGGAGCTACCGGTCGATAGACGGCGATGCATGACGTGCGCCGCGTGTTCCAACATTGGCCATCATAAAGGGAAGTGACATGTACATTTGTTTGTTCATTTTTTTTTATTTTTTATCTGCAAGCATCTGTCGAAGACCAAGTTGTGTCTCTAATTATAAGATGATAAGGTTAAAATTTCTTACGACAGAATGCGCATTCAGTGTGGATGAGTAGTCAGATTGTATTGTAATTTCAGTGTGTATGTTTATTTTTTTCTGTGTGTTTATATATTCGTATTGTTATGTTTCGTAAGTCGGAGGGGCAGATTGTGTTAATGAAAAGGGATATCAGCGAAAAAAATATCCTAAATTAAATGCATGAGCATCCCAATGGCTCATAATTGCCGTGATTCCATGTCTTTTTATTCTGTAGTGGTATGAATGTTGACCCAGGCACGAACGAAACGGACCCTTTCTTCAACTCCGTATGGAGTGAGCGCGCGGACTACGACACGGTAAGAAATAAACAATAGTACGAGCTAGCAGAGGTACGGGCAATCGCTAATGTGGCACCCAATTATAATTCAGAGCTAGGGCAGGGCAAGATAGTGCGCGTGACGAGGAAAAGGTTACAATCGTCGTGAGGTTTTGTAAGAGAATATTACAGTGGCGCACTAGCGTGGGCCATCGTGGTTGATTAGAGGTAGTATATTGTTACATTGGCGCCGCGACGTGAGGCGTCGCGGTATCAAAGTAAGGCGGAGAGAGAGTGAGAGGAGAGGTGAGATATTATATATTACAGTACAGGTATGTCCGCGTGGCCCTAAATGGCCACAATTCGCGACCAATAATAATAATAATAATAATATAAGAATAAATAAAATAATAAAGGAATAAAATAATAATAATAATAATTTAAAATGCTTTTGACTGATAAAAATTCTCCGAGGAAGAGTCCAGTTCTCAGATTTCAAGCAGCCTTAGTTGCATTGCATCATACATTGTGGTGCATCAGGCACTGACAACGTTCCCGTCCATCCTTAAACTGCGCACACTCCTTCTCTCATTACTTACTTTTTGACACGCAAGAAGTTCCCGAAATCTTGTATTTTCAAGTAGCCTGTCATTTCACTTAGGCCCTGCTTATAGATGCCGCCAGACTTAGTAACCAGTACCATCCACTCCTTTCTCATTCATCACGTTGTCATTTCCAAAATGACGTTTGGAAGTGTTGGGTTGAGTACCCCCCGTGAAACTAGACTGTGCTATTCTCTTGTCTGAGTCTCTCAATGATGTGTTCTGTACTTTGTGTTTATCATCAAACATTTGAAAGAGCCGAGTGACTAAATCGAATCATTCGCTCAATGAAGTTGTTTGTTTGTAAAAAACTGACGGCCTCCAAGTTGCTTTCCGTCCTCTCGGGTTCAGAGGTCTGAGAAACGGTTCAATCAAAGTTCCGAGAGGTTAGTAGCGTCATGCCAAAGGACGCGCAGATCTCCTGCGTAGTGCAGACAATGCACTCAGACAATGCAGACAGTAGTGTTGTTCACAACGCACCTCCGCAAGTGCTCCTGGGTAGCTACCATTTCCTCGTGCATTCCCTCACCAGCTATGGTATCAAACGTCCACTGTTGTTAACCAAACCAATCAGCAAAAACGAGAAAAGTATTGAATTTTTAGATGCCAATGGGTATATTAAATGGTATAGCAATATTCTGTCCTTTCAACACTCCTAATTGATCTTTTGAACAGCTCTTGGTACGGTTTAACTTATAGCGTGACGTACTTCCAGTCATATTTGTGCACAATGTAAGCCGTAGTTATAGTTTACTTCATTTTGTGCTCGTAGCACAGATTTAGTTCTAGTTAATATTTTTTTACTCATAGAACTCAAATGGGCAATGAGTTCTACGAGTAAGGCGCTCTTTATGGAGGATGGAAAGAAAATATCAGAGAAACGAGGAGAGGGCAGACGATGGAAAAAGCTGGCAAGGTGAGCAGACGGAATGGAAGAGGCTCAAGTCGGGAGGGCGGATCTACGAGGAAAAACGACCGGAATACAGAGTATTTATAGGTGGAGCAAATCGACAGATCTAATAAGATGCCGGGCGGTTCTAGGTTCGAGTCCCGACGGCGACAGTATTTTCAACACTAGCTTCTGAGCTAGGTCGAATTCAGTCACTGTCTGGAGGAGAATTCTAGCGGCCGGCTGCTCTGATCGGTAGTTTTCCGTGGTTTCTCCGATCAACACCAGGCGAATGCCGGAGCAGTACCCTAACAAACGGGCCACGAACAGCGCGCGATTTTTCCTTCCTCTTCCTTGTTCTATCCTCACCCCTTACACACACTTACCCTAACATTAAATACACTACCACACATACCGGGAGACCGATCGGGGACTTAGAACTTGTCCCGGCTGGGGCGGTGTCCCGCTGGTGGGAAATATCTGGTTGGGAAAAACCCCGCTAGTCGACGGTAGGTCGGCGCCGGTACTCACCATCCAGTGGGGGAAGATCACCGCCACCTCCCCATGAAAAACATCCACTACATTACGGGACTAATGACCTCAGTAGTTGAGGCGCCCGGGATCACTAATCAATCAATCTAATAAGTTGCAACGCTAGAGTAGTACGGTTCGGTCAAAGCGGTCGCCCGGTTGCAGTCTGATTGCGTCGTGCCCAAGGGAAGTCGGGCGACCGAGCGGGCGGTGGGATGTGCGGGAAGAGGACGGGAGGAAGGGAGGGCGAGAGGGCGCGTCCCCGAATGTCGCGGCGCAGGAAGCACGGGGACACGCACCGGCCAAACGGGCGGGTAAATATAGCGCTTTTCAGGATGTCGGCGGACGCAAGCGCCGCGCCGCGGCCCGGAGCGGAGCGGAACGGAAAGGAAGGACGGAGGGAGCGGGGAGGGCGAGGCGGTGCAGGGGATGAGACGTCAAGATGGAGATGTAGTGTATATATCGATGTGGGGGAAGGAGACAAGGTGGGGGCAGATGTGGATGAAAGGAATGCACGAGACCGAACGAAGCAAGAAATATGCAAGGGAGGAGTGGTTGTTTGGGTGGTGCAAGAGGGACAGCACTGGAGGAGTGGTGCGGGAGGGGCGATTTGAGAGGGTGGCACAATATAGGCAGAACAGATGTGGTATTCGAGAGATGATGCTAGCTAGGAGACGTTGAGGAGGACCGAGACGGAGAGCGCAAGAGAAAGACGGGCTGGAGGACGAAAAAAGAGGTAGGGAGGGAACGGATGATGTGAGGGGGTGAGTAACGGGTAGGTTAGGCGGGGAGTTGTGGTACGGGGCATGGAGGGTTGGAGCGTGGTGAGGCGCTGCGGGCGGGGAGACAGGTGAGACGAAGGGGGAGGGGCAATGGCGCAGTGGTAGGCTGGGCGGGGCTCCCGAGGATGAGCGGGGCGGGGTGGAGAGGGACGGAGCTGCGCGGGCCGTGGCGTGGCTTGGTATGGTGGGGCTGGGTTGGTCTGGGCGGGGCGGGGCGAGGTGAGATGAAGTGGGATGACGCGGGGCGGGGCCGGACAGGGCGGATAGATGGGCGTGGCCGAGCGGGACCGGGCGGGGCGGGTGAATGGGTGGCGATGCACCTGGCGTTGCGAGGCGTGTCGTGTCGTGGCGGGGCGTGTCGGGGATGGGCTGCCCTGGGTGAGGTGGGGTGGAGCGGGACGGGGTGAAGTGGATCGGGGCCGGGCGGGGCAGGTGGATGGGTGGGGCAGGGATGGACGGGGCTGTGCAAGCCGGGTGGTGCGGGACGAGGCAGGGCGGGGCGGGTGGGTGGATGTATGTAGGGAGGACGCGGCGGGGGGCAGTGGGGCGGAAGGCAAGTTGGCGAGGGGCGGGCCAGGCCGGTCCCACCTGCGCAATAGCTCCGCGATGAGGCGCCCGCGCGGGTTTTATTACATCAAAGCCCCTGGCAGACGCTTTGAGTCCCCGTCTTGGCCCGCGTCTCCGCACAAGGCGCCCCTCGCGGCGCAGATGGGAACCCAACTCCGCGACTTGGAATTCAATAGCTCCCGGCCGTGATTAAGGTCGATTATGCGAATTGGGCGGAAATACATCGCCCTCGCGTTCCAAGGGCCGTGTAGGAGTTTGCGGGAGGCCCTCGAGACGCCCCCTTTGAGCCTGGCGCTCGGCAGCTGTCGCTGCGGGGAACGGCCTTTGTCGACAGGGCCCGCCCATGACGAATGGAGCGGTGCTTTGCAAGATGGCTCCTTAAGGCTGAGAAAAGTGGTTCCTCGTCTGGGATACAAATGGGAAACGCGATAACGGTGTGGGAAGGCCGCCGCCACTCTGTATGCGGGGCTGTTTGATCTAAAGCGTTCAATTGTGACGATTCCTGTTGCCTGACAGGAAACGAAGCAGCACCTTACACATTTCATTCTTTGAACGCTTGTGATGTGTTTCAGAAAAAAAACGGGTAATGTTTTGACAGAATGAATGATATGCTGTGGTTGAACCATGTAAAAGCTTAGGAGGGATATCAAGAATATGAATGACGTGCAGTTGAAATCCGAAAAATTGCACCCTGCTCTTGACGATTTCCCTTTACGGCCGAAACATCACACCTTTTCATCTACTTGCGATTTCATTTTGTATACCTAGCCAAAACATTAAAAAATATTGTATTGTTATTTGAAGTACTATTCTCCTGCTGAGCATTACCTACTGAAATTTCTGTTTAAATATGTGTTTTATATATTCCTGTTCAATTGATATCTTCCTCAAGAATACTAATAAATGTTTAGAATTTTCATTCTTAACGATAATTTTTTCATTGGTTTTTTATATGGAATTTTTTAAAAATTTTCTTGGGCATAAAAATGTTAAAGAACAATGTTTGAATTCAATACTTGCTCATGCTGACAAAATCGTTGTGATCTCTTAGCATTATATTTCATAACATCATGCCAAATATATTTATTTTCCGTCATATTTTATTTTCAAGTAAGAAAAGTTTAACAATTATGATTAGCTAAGTAACCAAGAACGAGATAGTTATTTTTCGTTTGTTTGGGCATTGGTTTTCAATGGCGCATACAATTACCGGTTTCAAATCTTACTCTATATTATTTCTTTTTTTTTTTTTTTTTTTGTATTTTTTTGCAGAACATTCGTCTCTTTGGCAAAGATAATTGTCCTTACGGTTTAATGGACGAGGGCATATATATTTACACAGTCAACACTAGTTAGCACGCTTAACACGAATTACGCCATAACACGAACGAAACATCGGTCCCGGTAAGAGATTGCAGTAATACTGACATTTACAATTCTCAGATAACACGAATTTTTACACAGATAACACGACATCCGATAATTTTGGTCCTTTGGAATTCGTGTTAATGAGGGTTTATTGTATAAAAAAAGAGTATAGGGGCTACGATCGATTCCAGCGCAACCCAATGCTCAAACGGCAAAGAAATGGAAAGATAACTAAATAATGTTCTAAGTACCGTAACAAACGGACCACGGACCACGGACCGCGTGCGATCTTTTCTTCCTCTTCCTTGTCCTATTCTCATCCTTACTTAGATTCACTTTCACATTCACTTGCACCGCACTACCACATTTGGGAGACCAGTCGGAAGCTTTTTATATTCCAGGTATGTTCCAGCCGGGGCGGTACCATACTGGTGGGAGATACCTGGTTGAGGAAAACCACGCGTGCGACGGGTAGGTCGGAGCCGGATCTCGCCCGTGAGTAGGGGAAGACCATCGCCACCTCCCACGATAAAAACACGCGCTACACTTACGGGACTAATGAGCTTAGCAGTTGACGCACTTGGAATCACTATTCAAGTACGGAAAGCAAGCGAAACTCCAAATTCAATATGAGGGTAATTTT